>CM033683.1:84989784-85002284 GCA_019514585.1 Dendrobium officinale | reverse complement strand
AATAATAAATTTTTATAAAAAAAATTTTATTTTTTTTTATTGTAAATTTAAAATTTATTATTTTTTTTATAAATATTTTTAAATTTAAATTAATTTGTTTTTTTTTTTATATTAAAATTTTTTAAATTACAAATGTTATATTTTTTTTTTTTAATTAAATAATTTTTTTTAAAATAATTATTTTTGAAAAAACCTTTTATTAAAATTAAAAAAAAATTTTTTATTTAAAAATAATTTTTTATTTTTTTTTATTTTTTAGTTTATTTTTTTTAATTTTTAAGATAAAATTTTAAAAATTTTTTATTTTTTTTTTTTTTTTAAATTGGGTTTTTATTTTTTGTTTTTTTAATTTTTTTTCGTAATAAGTTTATTAAAGGTTATAAAAATTTTAATGGTTTTATAATAAAAAATAAATTTTTTTTTTTTTTTTTTTGGTAAAATTAATAAATTAAAAAAATAATTATTTTTTATTTTTTTTTATTTTTTTTTTTCTTAAAAAATTTTTTTATTAAAAAAAAATTTTTAAAAAAAAAAAATAATTTTTTATTTAAAAAAAATTTTAGTTTTTAATTAAAAAAAAATTTATAAAAAAATAAATAAAAAAAAATATAAAATTTACAAATTTTTTTTTGACAAAAGGGTTTTAAAAATAAAAAAAATTATATTGTTTTAAATATTTTAAAAATAAATTTTAAAAAGAAAATATAAAAAAACTTAAATTTAATAAAAAAAAAAAAAAAAAAAAAAAATTTAAAAAAAAAAGTTTGGAATTTTTTAATTTTGAGAAATAAAAATTTAATTTAATTTTTTTTTGTTTATATTATTTATTTATAATTTTAATTTATTGTTTTAATTTAAAAAAAAATGGTAAATATTATTTAAATAAAGTTTAAAATTTATTTTTTTAAAAATTTTTTTTTATTTTTTTTAATTTAAAAAAAATTTTTAAATATATTTAAATTTTTGTTATTATTTTTTTTTTAATTAAAAAATAATAATAAAATAAAAATTTTTAAAATAAGAAAATATTATCAAAAAGTAAAGGTGTTTTTTTTAAAAAAAAAAATAATAAAATAATATTTATTTTAAAAATTATAATTTTTTTTAAAAATAATAGTTTGTCATTTGCAATATTTAACAAAATTTTTTTTGAAATAAATCAAATCTTTGAAAAAATTTAAAAATCTTCTTATAAATTGTTAAAAAAAATCAATTTTTTTTGAATCTATGAACATAAATTTTAAATATAAAATAAATTTTTAAAAAAATGTTATGAAAAAAATAAAAAAAAAAAATAAAAAATCTCATTTTGTTTATAGGCAATAATCCTGATTCTACAAAATAATCAACAAGGAAATGTAATCTATTTGATCCTGAGAACAAATTTTTGGGAATAATATGCTAATTAAAGGAAAACAACCTTTTGTTGGTTCCATGTCGCAATTTCTCCTGCTAATTTTTTGAATGATTTTTAAATATTAAGTGATTGTGAATGATACGTTTTAATAAAAAAACTTTTTTATCATTATGGGTTATAGGGGGGGCAAATGGTTGATATTGTTGTGTGCTCATAGTAGTCAAGTGGTTAATGGATTAATGTGTTAATGATATAAACTACTGCTTTATGTTTATTGAAATTGTTTTGTTTGAATAATGTTTATGTTTTGTATTTTGAGAGGATTTTTGGTTTATATTTTTGTGAGGTATTAAAGGGTAGAGCTCATTGTGGAATTTGAATATATTTTTAAATGAATTTATATATAAAAACTTGGTTATTGTGACCTAGGTAAATATCTTAATTTACTTGATAGCTTTTGAAACAAATTTAATAAGTCATATTAAAGAGAAAAGAATAAAATTACATATCCAAATTAATTTAATTTTATAATTAATGTAAGATATTGGAATATTTGATTATGAATTTTCCTCTTCATTAAAATCTTGATTACTTGACCGCAATAACATTGGAATTTTTGAGTTGTTAATTTTGATGGTTCTAGCTTTTGTTTTTTGCTCCCTGACAGGTAAAATTTTCCGTAATATGAAAAGAAATGTAACAGAAAATTAAAATTTATTCAGTGGTTTGTCCTACTGTAATAAGAAAAATCTGTTGCAAAATTACCTTCAGAAACCTAAAAAAATTAAATTTTTAAATAAAAAAAAAAAAAAATTACTAAATAAATCAAAAAATCGTATTTATGTTTTTTAAAATAATATCGAAAAAAATAAATTGTAGTTTATTTTGGCTTCTATACACACTAAAAAAAAAAATTGGTTTTAAATGATTAAAAAAAGATTTTGTTTTCTGATAATATATTTTTTTTTTGTTAATTTTGATAAAAAAAAAAATATAAAAATAAATAGATTAAATTAAATAAATAAAAAAAATAAAAATTAAAAAAAAACTGTTATTAAAAAATTCTTTTCTTTCTACTCTGAAAAAAAAATAAATTAAAGATAAAAATAATGGGTGAAATCGAAATTAAAAAAATAAAAACTTGAATATCCAAAAGCTGACAAGGTCCAACAACATAGAATACCTATGTCAGTCAGTTTACTGTGATTATATAAATTCAAAGTGACACGTTCTATAAAGTAGAAGCTTATTAATAATTCTATGGAATCTTTGTTTAAGCATGGGTGAGTTGGCGAACCTCATTCAATGTCTACAGGACTGAGCCTCTAGTTTTTCATATGTTCCACAAAATCTTGCCTAGTGATCTCTTACCACATTAGTCATTATCATACCCGTTTTATATATTCTTTTTAGCTTTTTTTGGGTCACCAGCATCTTTGACTCATTTATGATTTGTTTTGAAAATATAGAAGCAAGTTTATGATTACATGAAAAGCACAGACTCACTTTTATTCACTATCCATGTTATGCTACAATATAATTTTCTCTTTTTTTTTTTGGATTTTATAAATTGTTTTACTAATTTTAATTAATCTTATGCATGTTCTCCTCAATTCCACTAAATCCTTTCCCGTCACTTTTGCTTTCTTTTTGCTTTACTAGAAGCATAAAATTGTTGTGATAATAACTAATAACTGTTTTACTCTCAATTACTTTACAATCTTAGTCATGATTTTAAACTAACGTTGAAGAAATTCGGTAATTCCTAGTTGCACCGTTTATTTTCATAACCGAAGTGCAACAAACTTTGCTCTCTATAATTTTGCTTGGACATAAGCCATTTGCCTTTTTTTTTTTCTTATTTTTTCCTTCATCTTGAGTCTCTCTCTCTCTCTCTCTCTTACACACACGTACACCGCGCGTGCGTGCACAGAATTTTCATGTTTGAAGATAAATAGATTTCATTATCTCTGTTAGCTATTTAGTCTATGTAAGGTATTCTATTGTGAATCTGGACTGACAATATGTTTGATTCTCCTAGGTGAATCCTGTGAAGTACAATAGCATCTTTTCAGGTTTAAATATTTTAGTAAAGGAGCAAGGTCTCTCATTCCTATGGAGAGGGTGGTCTGGAAAATTGTTTTGGATATGGTGTTCAAGGTGGCTGCAAGTTTGGGCTTTATGAATACTTCAAGAAAATGTATACGGATTTAATGATAGTGCATAATCAAACAATGATCTTCTTCATCAGCAGTGCTTCTGCTCAAATATTGGCAGATATTGCTCTTTGTCCCTTTGAAGCCGTCAAAGTTCGTGTCCAAACTCAACCTCATTTTGCACGAGGTTTGTTTTGATGGCATACCAAGACTCTATGCCTATGAAGGCTTATCTGGGTTAGAATTGCTCTGCTTTCTTTGTCAACTTTGTTCAAATTCAAGCTTTAATCTGTTTAGTGGTTCTAAAAGTAGGTTTTTTGTGGAGAAACTTTGTCATCCTCAAACGGATTGCATACTTTATGATCGAGTACGGCATAAGAAAGATGATATATTAGTCGGAAGGATAAAAAATATAATTTCTGTTACATGTAGTTTCATGTAGTACTTTTATGCTTACATGCTTAATTATAATAGCCATTTAATGTTGATGCAGGTTTTACAAGGGGCTTGGTCCACTTTGGGCTCGAAATCTTCCATGTAATTGCACTTTCCCATATATCTTATATTACCATTTATGTCTAATTGCTGGAAATTGTTTGAAAAAGACACTGATGTGAATTTATTGAATTATATATAAAAAAAAAAACAGGTATCATACAAAAACAATAATTGAATTATTTGCTCAATTAGCTTTGTCCTAATAAGATAGACTATGATTATATTCCTAAACTTTATTATACCTATTTCTAGTCATAATTTATAATAATTGATATGATAATTAATGCATATCAAGTCGAAGAGTCTCTCTTTCTTTCCAAGCAAAAATTATTTTTCTTTTCCTATTTGTCTTTTGTTAAAGAATATTTACCTCTAAGCTGCCTGAGAATAAATTTTCTGCAGTTTCTATGCTCATGTTCTCAACGTTTGAGCATTCTGTGGACCTTTTGTATCGTAAAATAATCCAGAAGAAAAGGGAGGAATGCTCAAGAGCTCAACAACTTGGCATTACATGTATAGCTGGTTACACATCTGGCGCTATTGGTACCATAATTTCAACTCCAGCAGATAACATAATTGCCTCGCTTTACAATAAAAAGGCGCACAATGTGCTGCAGGTGATGTCCTATTAATTTTATATATTACAAAGTGTTCTTCAATTCAGTTTGGTTATTAACATCAGCTACAAAAATCCCTCCTCCTGTAGGCAGTGAAGAGTATTGGGTTTCCAAAGCTGTTTACAAGGAGCCTTCCTGTTCGGATTGCTCTTGTTGGACCAGTTGTGACTTTGCAGTGGTTCTTCTATGATTCCATCAAGTTACTAACAGGATTGTAAGTGTTCTACGCCCAACAATCGTATTTCTTCTTATGAGTTAAGCATTCTCATTATAGATTTCTGTTCAATCTACTGAATAATTTTCCTTTGTTTTCACTTGATTAAGGCTTCATTTGCTACAGCTTTTTTCCTTGCTTCTAAAAACAGCTTTTTTAGTAAAAAATTTAATTTTTTGTACTAGAAAGTTGTTTTAAGAAGCAGTAAAAAAAGATGTCCCAAACGAAAATTGTATTTTTGTAGCTTTATGGCCTTGTGGATCAAAGTAATATAATACTAAATTCTCATGAGAATTAAACTTATGATCATGCCATCTATTTGTGAACAGTTTCTCATATTCATTCAAAAGACGGGTTACAGGAGTTCTATGCCAGGAGAGTAACCTATCACCAACTCTTATTCAGTAGGGATTCTTGAAGAGAAAACTCAAAACTCCCATTTAATATAGTAATGACTTCATGTACATTCTTCGTGGCTGACTCATTTGATGTCATTCCAGCAGAGTGAAAGGCCCGAGGGAGTATGCTAGTCTCTTCTTCTTCCTAAGCAAACCACCGAGTCATCACCTCTTTCTTTCAATTTCAAGCCCGTTATTGCTCACGCTTGGCACCTTACTACTAAAAAATATGATTTTTCACAGCACTTGTTAGAGGCTGTTTGAAAACCACTATCAAAACTAGGTATTTGCAGGGGTTTTGACCGCTGGTATTTGCACTGGTTTTAATCGGTGCAAATACCACCGGCTCTAACCGCTGGTATAGCTGAAACCCTATCTCTACGCTCGCTTCTCGATCCCCTTTCTCTTGCGTTTAATACCCCTTCTCTTTGGAATCGCTCGGATTCTAATTACAACGGGAGCACAGCGGATTTAGAACCTCTGCGAAGAATTTAGTGGCGGTTATAACTGCCGGAATAACTCAAAAATTGTGCTGTAATAACCGTATTTTTTGATAGTGCCTCCTACAAATGCTTCTTCTTGAGGTAGTTTGCCAGTTGGTCTTGCTCGCAACTCTTGCAACCCTCGGCCAAGGCTCTCCCCTTGCTCGCAATATACAACTCCATGTTCTCTCCCATCCCACCTCTCTCTCACAAACAAACACACTGCCTACTCCTCTTATAGCTTGGTCCCTCTTTTTGATGCTTACGCTAACTCAGGATTCAAATATTATGAGATGCGGTGGGAAGTCAATCAGGTCCACAGAATGCTCACTTTTTTCTCTCTTGCTCTCTCTATATCTATCTACAATTTACCTGCAGAATCTTTCCGGAACATCTAAAAGGTACCAGGGACTGATATAAAAGCATTAAAAAAAAGTGTGCTTGCATGAAATACTCCTTTTACGTATTGTACTCCACCCTTTCTACTGCATTATCAGTTCTAAGATTTGTATGTTATTCACTATCGCAGTTAGAGTTGCACATTATCACCTGGAATGCGAAGCTTATTCCTAGCTTTTACCTTTGTCAAAAAATAGAGATTATTTTGTGCGGATGCGGAATACATCCAGGTACCAATCAGAATGAGTCACATCAGCGATACCGAGCCTCGGTACCGAGCCACGGGCTTAGATATCCGGACAGGATTCGGCTTCCGCGCAGAATAATTTTTCGTAAAAAAATGGCTCTCATCTCTGTACCACAAACTTTTAACTGCCATCATATTCTTAGATATGGATTTATTATTTAATTATATAGTTGAAATAAGTTTGATTATGCTTTAATAATCTGCAGGCCCACTAGTGGAGGCATCGTTGATGACAGAAACTAACAATGACCTATGAAGATTATATGATACAGTAAGAGTGTTCGTTTTTCTCCTTCTCTACCTTTCTCTTACAGCGATGTGCCCTTCCAGGTGTTCATTAACACTCCAGTCTCTTTAAGCCAGTACCTGCCTAAGCTTCATATATTGGCATGCAGCCTGCTTTTTATACAACTTCTTCATTCTGCTTCAAATTTTCCAAAACGCTCAGCAGAATTAAGAGAGGGTCTGTACCCTGCCAATTTAGGATAAAGATGTAATATTTCTTTCTAGCAGTGATGCCATGCATAGAATAATTGAACTTTTTTTACTGGTATCTGAATGTATATAATGACATTATAATCTTTCATAGCCAATTCATGAATTACAATATTATTATGCTGCAACTTGGTTGGTAATTTCATAGTTTAAGGTTTCGTTTGGTACAACTTTCTTATTACTTTACGAAGCAGTTTCTAGTAAAAAAAAAATTATTAAAAAATTGCTTCATAAAGCAGTAAGAAAGTTATGCCACACGAAATTTAAGCTTTATACTCTTGCTGTTTGATGCGCAAGAATTTTATTTTATTTTTTTGAATTTTGGTAAGGTTAGATCATTTTGGCATTTCATAATTGATGATTGTCTCTAACGGCAAGCTTGCTAGGAGCCTGTGACTGGAATAATATTTTAACATGAATTTAAAATGTAAAATTCAAATTTTATTTAAACATGAATTTAATTTAAAAAAATAATTAAAATAAATATTGTATATGAATAATTAATTATTTTTTACATTAAATTCATGTTAAAATAAATTTTGAAATTTACATTTTTTAAAAGAAATTCAATATTTTTTTAAATTACTAAATTTGTCATAATATTCTCACTCAATTTATTTTGCATTTTTTCTATTGAGTGTCAAGATTAATTATTCTGTGCGGATACCAGACGGCGTTCGGAGATGAATGAGAGTGTGTCACATCATTTTTTTACTGTGTATTGATATTATATACCGGGTGATGTAGCGCGTTCTCATTTTTCTCCGAACGGTTCGATGTCCGCACATAATAATTTCTCCTAACCAGGACTTATTAGATGTGCATCAATACTCTTTGGTGGAGCAGATCCTCTATAGAGTACGAAAAAAAACTCATCTATTCCATAATTTTGATAGATTATTCAAATTCTTATTTGTGAAATCAATAATGATTTGAAAAAAAAAAAAGAGTTTTTATCTTGTTCTTTGAGTGTTTACCATTCAAAGGTAGGCTTGAGATATAGTGTTGAACATGATTTTGTTTATAATCTTCCTCCACAATATTTGAAAAATATTTACATTTTTTTTTCCAAAGAGTTAAGAGGAAGACATAGTATAAATCACAGGAAGAGAGCTGATTCCAAATGGCAAATACAAGATAAGGGTTGACATTTGTAAAATATAAGAAAGATATTTGTAGAGTCAATGTTTGTACTCAATCTTCTTTTGTCTACTTCAATATATAAGATTAGAAATATTACTGGTCTAAAAAATGCAGATGCACTTCTCTATAGGAACATTTTTGTAAGCACAATTTGCATCTTCTCTCGTTCTTTGAATGCAACTTTTTTTACAATCTCCTAAGTAGCATTCTCCCTGTAAAGAAAAGTAGAGGAACTTCTGCCCATGACCCCTGAATCGACTAAATCGAATATCAACTTGTCGTAAAAGAGTTTGTCTTTCTTTCACCTAGGAAGGAAAGGAGCGAGGAAGTTGAATACCGACCCTAGCCTTAGCTATTGGACCGCAGGCCCCCAATGGAAGTTTTTTCTATTTGGCCTTCTCCCCCGCCTCTATGAGGGGCGGAACCAACCCTAATTTTCAGGGGGGGGCAAACTTATAAGACATATTTGTCGGGGTCCAAGGGGTAGTGTCTTCTGGCGAGGTTCGACCTGTTGGGGGCAATTACCTAAAGACCATAGTATTTTAAAAATTTTTAGGGGAGGCAATTGCATGAAAACCCTTGTAATAAAAACTAAAAAAATGAATAAAAAGGGGTAAATTACCTAAGAAAACCATATAAAAAAAATTTAAAAAAAATTTTTTGAGGGGGGGCAGGGGCCCCCCCCTGGAACCTATTGGGTTCCGCCCATGCTGGCTCTATCTTTTATGTTTTTCTGTTGCATCTGAACATTTACACATGCTCTGGATTTCATTGATGACTCTTAATAGAAATTCTGAGATTGTTAATGCTCACTGCCTTGCTAGTAGCTTCCTTGTCTAATATATTTGAAAGAGAATGTAATGCTAAAATTTTGGAAATAAAGTTCATAGTTTGTTTGCTTTCATTGCAATTTCAGATCAAAAGGGCCATTCTAATGAAAATTATGAAAAAACTATGCTGAGATTAAAAAAAAATTTTTTGGCTAATGCGGGTAGTGATTTTTTTTATATCTATTTTTTTTTTTTTTTAAAGAAAATAAGTAATCCCTTTATAGTGGAAATGACAACCAAGATCAGAACAAAATAATTTTTTTGGTAAGTGGTTAGGATTCCAAGCCAACTTAAAAAGATTGGATGAAGCTCAGTTTAAGGCAAGTTATGGAGACAAACATCTTATCAATTTTTTTGTTTTTTTTTTTTCAAAATTATTGGTATTCTTAATGATGAGATGAAGGAAAAATAAAGAAAGTTTTTTAACAGCCTTAGGATATCTCCAACCGAAAAGCCCATTTTCCACTCCAAAATGCAGTAAATTTTCAAAATGCAGTCATTCTTCTCCAATCAAATGTCATTTTTCTTCTTCTTTCGTGCACTTTCTTCTGCGAAGGTAACCATCTTTGACACGGTTTTCTCCTCTTTTTGCGCCCTTCTTTGGCAAATCCTGCGGCAAATTTTTTTGGCATGGGTGAACAGTCCGATGCCAATATTGACGTTGCACTGTTTCACCTACCTGCATTTGCATTGCGATTTGGAGTTCGAATGGAGCAAATGACGGACGACGACATACGGTGGTATGGAGTTCGTTTGAAGGTGATCTTAATAAAATGTGAATCACATACCTTTATCCATCTTAAATTTGTTGGCGATTGGCGAAGAATTATTTTAAATAGTGGCTTTGAATGACATCAGGGATTTGATTCCCATTAAATAGAAGGAGAGATACATTCATTGCATGTAGATCTTTGACATCGAATCCATGAATTTTTTTTTTTTTTTTTTTTTTGGTTTTTATATGTTCTTCCAGTTGACCAAGCAGAAGCCTCTACTTTTAACATTATTTCCACATGAAACTTACTATGTTGTCAATTTTATTGATGACCCAATTTGTAATAGATAAAAGAGTAGTTAAGTGAAATAAAATATAATATTGAGTTAATTAGAATATGCCTTTCATCTTTAAAAGAGAATTCGCCATTTTTTTCTTGTTTGGAAGCTAAGCCTTCTCTGAATTTTATCAATAATAGGAGTTCAAATCTGTTTTAGCAGTGCTTTAGATTTGGAAGGAATTAGTATTTCAAGATAACAAATGTTCATATTTGGTTCATATTCAATTTGTTTTGAGCTTATTGAGATTTTAAATAAATAATATTTATCAAGCTATTAAAGAGCTCTACTTTAAAATATTCCTTAGCTTAACAAACAAGCCTTATCAAGCCTACTAACAAACAATTACATCAAGCCTACTCATGAATATTTCTAGCAAGCATTTTCAAACTATCAGTTGAGCTCGTTCACGAATATATTTGGTAAGTGTTTTCAAGCTAACAAATGAGTTTGTTCGCGAACATATGTGGCAAGGGTTCTCAAACTAACATTTTTTTAATCAAACTATCAAATATGTCCATTCACAAATGTATCTAGTGAGTGTTTTTGAGCTATTAAACGAGCATATAAAACATAACTAAATAATATTATAAATAAGCTAATTGTAATTAAATTATATATAATATTGATTTAATGATTATTTATAATTTATTTTAATTAATATATACTTATTTATTTACTTAATATTAAAGTTTATTAATTAATAATCATAGTTTCATTAAATTATTATAATATTAAATATCTATATTAGGTATGTTCATCATTTTTTATAATCAAATATTAATCAAATTTTTAATGAGCTTATTCACGAGCTTTATATCGAATAAAAATGTATACCTTTAAGATTATTAAATATAAAATCTTGATATTAGTAGTTCAAAGCCCTCTCAAAATTCACCTTCGAAATAAAAGAATATTTGTTTCTCATTCTTATTTATCAAATGAATGATTGCCTTAGACTGGGACAGAGGCATAAATTTTTATTAATGGACGCACAAATTAATCATTTTAAAAACACTCAATCTTCTTTGAATGTTTTTTTTAACCTTTTCATATAATAGATCATTGTGAAATAATTTCTAGATCCATCAAGAATATACATATTTATTTCTTAATAAATTATTATATTTTATATTCTATTAATTGTGAAACTAGCACCTAGAATGGACAGCACAATCATTTGCAAAACTTAAGGGTTAAATGATAATTTCAAAAGTTATTTTTTTTTTATAAATGCAAAACGCGAGGGAAAAAAATCTCAAGCCTATAAATTTTTTCTTTTAATGCATCTCTCTATATCTAATATGAATAAAAAAATAATTAAAAAATTAATACTAAATTATTTGACTTTATCTTATTTAGATAATAAAATCTTACTTGAAGTTGATCAAATTTATTTGTTTCATTTTTCAATAAATATCCTATGAAAAAAAAAATATATGAAAATCAATTAAATTCAATAGCTATATATTTTAACTTAGATTATATAAAATATGAAAATTAATGCATGGCTTAATTTTAACTATTGCTGGTCAGTCTTTCTGCTTGGAATTGTCCACCAATATAAATTTGCTTTAAAAGGAGCAATTAAATTATGCATTTATAATCATAAAGCTTCTATAGAATTCTCCACCAATATCAATTTGCTTCACCAATCTTTTTACACACAAATAAATTCAAGCTCGCAAGTTTCAATATAATTTTTTGTATTATTGTTGTAAAGCTAGAATGTTTGATGCCAATAATTAGAATTTCTATAGAAAGTGGGGTGGAGAAAGAGAGACCTGCAGCCTACAGGCAGCATACATTATAAGCGTCGGTGAAGGCGAGGCAAGGTGCTTAGGTTAAAATAAGTTTAGAGAAATTATGTAAATATAATATATTTGATTTCTTAATCCGAAAATTTAATGGGAGTGGTGGGCCGTGCTCCTAGGTAGGGGTGTTAATATTTGACCGGAACTGAAAATCCGACCCGAAAATTTTGGGTTAGGGATTTTGACCTGTTTGTAAAACCGGGTCGAGTTCGGGTTCACCCGGAAACTTGAAATCAACTCGATTTGACCCATTTTTTTATTAATTTAGGAGGATTTTAATGGGTTTTTATGAAATAAGTAAATGATATTTCAAAAAATTATAAACATTATTGCTCAAATTAAATTAATCTTGATTTATTTTAAATTAATTGAAGTAAATCTTATCTTAATTTGATTTAGATTTAAATAAATTGAATTAAATAAAAAAATTAATAAAATATACCCGAATTGGGTCGGGTTTGGGTTGACCTGGACCCGAAGTGGGTCGGGCTCACGGGGTTCGGTAAAAAATAGGGGATAAACTCCGAGCCGTCCCCCACCCCTCCCTCCCACCCCCCCCCCACACCCAGCTTGGACAAAAAAAAAAAAAAGAGGTCTGGTTGGGATCGGGTTGGAATTAGTTGAGGGTCAAAGTTCGGGTTGGACCCGAACTCGTCCCGTGACCCGTTTTGACAGACTATACTCCCTAGGCCCCATGCGGATCTACCTTGGCCAGATGAATGATAATTACAACATGAACTATATTTTCCTTTAATAAAGGTCTCGTTCGGGTGACTTAAGAAATCAGATTATGATGT